>OY743119.1:20108862-20120681 GCA_963555685.1 Acrobasis consociella | reverse complement strand
AACCTAACCTAACCTAACCTAACCTAACCTCCTAACCTAACCTAACCTAACCTAACCTAACCTAACCTAACCTAACCTAACCTAACCTAACCTAACCTAACCTAACCTAACCTAACCTAACCTAACCTAACCTAACCTAACCTAACCTAACCTAACCTAACCTAACCTAACCTAACCTAACCTAACCTAACCTAACCTAACCTAACCTAACCTAACCTAACCTAACCTAACCTAACCTAACCTAACCTAACCTAACCTAACCTAACCTAACCTAACCTAACCTAACCTAACCTAACCTAACCTAACCTAACCTAACCTAACCTAACCTAACCTAACCTAACCTAACCTAACCTAACCTAACCTAACCTAACCTAACCTAACCTAACCTAACCTAACCTAACCTAACCTAACCTAACCTAACCTAACCTAACCTAACCTAACCTAACCTAACCTAACCTAACCTAACCTAACCTAACCTAACCTAACCTAACCTAACCTAACCTAACCTAACCTAACCTAACCTAACCTAACCTAACCTAACCTAACCTAACCTAACCTAACCTAACCTAACCTAACCTAACCTAACCTAACCTAACCTAACCTAACCTAACCTAACCTAACCTAACCTAACCTAACCTAACCTAACCTAACCTAACCTAACCTAACCTAACCTAACCTAACCTAACCTAACCTAACCTAACCTAACCTAACCTAACCTAACCTAACCTAACCTAACCTAACCTAACCTAACCTAACCTAACCTAACCTAACCTAACCTAACCTAACCTAACCTAACCTAACCTAACCTAACCTAACCTAACCTAACCTAACCTAACCTAACCTAACCTAACCTAACCTAACCTAACCTAACCTAACCTAACCTAACCTAACCTAACCTAACCTAACCTAACCTAACCTAACCTAACCTAACCTAACCTAACCTAACCTAACCTAACCTAACCTAACCTAACCTAACCTAACCTAACCTAACCTAACCTAACCTAACCTAACCTAACCTAACCTAACCTAACCTAACCTAACCTAACCTAACCTAACCTAACCTAACCTAACCTAACCTAACCTAACCTAACCTAACCTAACCTAACCTAACCTAACCTAACCTAACCTAACCTAACCTAACCTAACCTAACCTAACCTAACCTAACCTAACCTAACCTAACCTAACCTAACCTAACCTAACCTAACCTAACCTAACCTAACCTAACCTAACCTAACCTAACCTAACCTAACCTAACCTAACCTAACCTAACCTAACCTAACCTAACCTAACCTAACCTAACCTAACCTAACCTAACCTAACCTAACCTAACCTAACCTAACCTAACCTAACCTAACCTAACCTAACCTAACCTAACCTAACCTAACCTAACCTAACCTAACCTAACCTAACCTAACCTAACCTAACCTAACCTAACCTAACCTAACCTAACCTAACCTAACCTAACCTAACCTAACCTAACCTAACCTAACCTAACCTAACCTAACCTAACCTAACCTAACCTAACCTAACCTAACCTAACCTAACCTAACCTAACCTAACCTAACCTAACCTAACCTAACCTAACCTAACCTAACCTAACCTAACCTAACCTAACCTAACCTAACCTAACCTAACCTAACCTAACCTAACCTAACCTAACCTAACCTAACCTAACCTAACCTAACCTAACCTAACCTAACCTAACCTAACCTAACCTAACCTAACCTAACCTAACCTAACCTAACCTAACCTAACCTAACCTAACCTAACCTAACCTAACCTAACCTAACCTAACCTAACCTAACCTAACCTAACCTAACCTAACCTAACCTAACCTAACCTAACCTAACCTAACCTAACCTAACCTAACCTAACCTAACCTAACCTAACCTAACCTAACCTAACCTAACCTAACCTAACCTAACCTAACCTAACCTAACCTAACCTAACCTAACCTAACCTAACCTAACCTAACCTAACCTAACCTAACCTAACCTAACCTAACCTAACCTAACCTAACCTAACCTAACCTAACCTAACCTAACCTAACCTAACCTAACCTAACCTAACCTAACCTAACCTAACCTAACCTAACCTAACCTAACCTAACCTAACCTAACCTAACCTAACCTAACCTAACCTAACCTAACCTAACCTAACCTAACCTAACCTAACCTAACCTAACCTAACCTAACCTAACCTAACCTAACCTAACCTAACCTAACCTAACCTAACCTAACCTAACCTAACCTAACCTAACCTAACCTAACCTAACCTAACCTAACCTAACCTAACCTAACCTAACCTAACCTAACCTAACCTAACCTAACCTAACCTAACCTAACCTAACCTAACCTAACCTAACCTAACCTAACCTAACCTAACCTAACCTAACCTAACCTAACCTAACCTAACCTAACCTAACCTAACCTAACCTAACCTAACCTAACCTAACCTAACCTAACCTAACCTAACCTAACCTAACCTAACCTAACCTAACCTAACCTAACCTAACCTAACCTAACCTAACCTAACCTAACCTAACCTAACCTAACCTAACCTAACCTAACCTAACCTAACCTAACCTAACCTAACCTAACCTAACCTAACCTAACCTAACCTAACCTAACCTAACCTAACCTAACCTAACCTAACCTAACCTAACCTAACCTAACCTAACCTAACCTAACCTAACCTAACCTAACCTAACCTAACCTAACCTAACCTAACCTAACCTAACCTAACCTAACCTAACCTAACCTAACCTAACCTAACCTAACCTAACCTAACCTAACCTAACCTAACCTAACCTAACCTAACCTAACCTAACCTAACCTAACCTAACCTAACCTAACCTAACCTAACCTAACCTAACCTAACCTAACCTAACCTAACCTAACCTAACCTAACCTAACCTAACCTAACCTAACCTAACCTAACCTAACCTAACCTAACCTAACCTAACCTAACCTAACCTAACCTAACCTAACCTAACCTAACCTAACCTAACCTAACCTAACCTAACCTAACCTAACCTAACCTAACCTAACCTAACCTAACCTAACCTAACCTAACCTAACCTAACCTAACCTAACCTAACCTAACCTAACCTAACCTAACCTAACCTAACCTAACCTAACCTAACCTAACCTAACCTAACCTAACCTAACCTAACCTAACCTAACCTAACCTAACCTAACCTAACCTAACCTAACCTAACCTAACCTAACCTAACCTAACCTAACCTAACCTAACCTAACCTAACCTAACCTAACCTAACCTAACCTAACCTAACCTAACCTAACCTAACCTAACCTAACCTAACCTAACCTAACCTAACCTAACCTAACCTAACCTAACCTAACCTAACCTAACCTAACCTAACCTAACCTAACCTAACCTAACCTAACCTAACCTAACCTAACCTAACCTAACCTAACCTAACCTAACCTAACCTAACCTAACCTAACCTAACCTAACCTAACCTAACCTAACCTAACCTAACCTAACCTAACCTAACCTAACCTAACCTAACCTAACCTAACCTAACCTAACCTAACCTAACCTAACCTAACCTAACCTAACCTAACCTAACCTAACCTAACCTAACCTAACCTAACCTAACCTAACCTAACCTAACCTAACCTAACCTAACCTAACCTAACCTAACCTAACCTAACCTAACCTAACCTAACCTAACCTAACCTAACCTAACCTAACCTAACCTAACCTAACCTAACCTAACCTAACCTAACCTAACCTAACCTAACCTAACCTAACCTAACCTAACCTAACCTAACCTAACCTAACCTAACCTAACCTAACCTAACCTAACCTAACCTAACCTAACCTAACCTAACCTAACCTAACCTAACCTAACCTAACCTAACCTAACCTAACCTAACCTAACCTAACCTAACCTAACCTAACCTAACCTAACCTAACCTAACCTAACCTAACCTAACCTAACCTAACCTAACCTAACCTAACCTAACCTAACCTAACCTAACCTAACCTAACCTAACCTAACCTAACCTAACCTAACCTAACCTAACCTAACCTAACCTAACCTAACCTAACCTAACCTAACCTAACCTAACCTAACCTAACCTAACCTAACCTAACCTAACCTAACCTAACCTAACCTAACCTAACCTAACCTAACCTAACCTAACCTAACCTAACCTAACCTAACCTAACCTAACCTAACCTAACCTAACCTAACCTAACCTAACCTAACCTAACCTAACCTAACCTAACCTAACCTAACCTAACCTAACCTAACCTAACCTAACCTAACCTAACCTAACCTAACCTAACCTAACCTAACCTAACCTAACCTAACCTAACCTAACCTAACCTAACCTAACCTAACCTAACCTAACCTAACCTAACCTAACCTAACCTAACCTAACCTAACCTAACCTAACCTAACCTAACCTAACCTAACCTAACCTAACCTAACCTAACCTAACCTAACCTAACCTAACCTAACCTAACCTAACCTAACCTAACCTAACCTAACCTAACCTAACCTAACCTAACCTAACCTAACCTAACCTAACCTAACCTAACCTAACCTAACCTAACCTAACCTAACCTAACCTAACCTAACCTAACCTAACCTAACCTAACCTAACCTAACCTAACCTAACCTAACCTAACCTAACCTAACCTAACCTAACCTAACCTAACCTAACCTAACCTAACCTAACCTAACCTAACCTAACCTAACCTAACCTAACCTAACCTAACCTAACCTAACCTAACCTAACCTAACCTAACCTAACCTAACCTAACCTAACCTAACCTAACCTAACCTAACCTAACCTAACCTAACCTAACCTAACCTAACCTAACCTAACCTAACCTAACCTAACCTAACCTAACCTAACCTAACCTAACCTAACCTAACCTAACCTAACCTAACCTAACCTAACCTAACCTAACCTAACCTAACCTAACCTAACCTAACCTAACCTAACCTAACCTAACCTAACCTAACCTAACCTAACCTAACCTAACCTAACCTAACCTAACCTAACCTAACCTAACCTAACCTAACCTAACCTAACCTAACCTAACCTAACCTAACCTAACCTAACCTAACCTAACCTAACCTAACCTAACCTAACCTAACCTAACCTAACCTAACCTAACCTAACCTAACCTAACCTAACCTAACCTAACCTAACCTAACCTAACCTAACCTAACCTAACCTAACCTAACCTAACCTAACCTAACCTAACCTAACCTAACCTAACCTAACCTAACCTAACCTAACCTAACCTAACCTAACCTAACCTAACCTAACCTAACCTAACCTAACCTAACCTAACCTAACCTAACCTAACCTAACCTAACCTAACCTAACCTAACCTAACCTAACCTAACCTAACCTAACCTAACCTAACCTAACCTAACCTAACCTAACCTAACCTAACCTAACCTAACCTAACCTAACCTAACCTAACCTAACCTAACCTAACCTAACCTAACCTAACCTAACCTAACCTAACCTAACCTAACCTAACCTAACCTAACCTAACCTAACCTAACCTAACCTAACCTAACCTAACCTAACCTAACCTAACCTAACCTAACCTAACCTAACCTAACCTAACCTAACCTAACCTAACCTAACCTAACCTAACCTAACCTAACCTAACCTAACCTAACCTAACCTAACCTAACCTAACCTAACCTAACCTAACCTAACCTAACCTAACCTAACCTAACCTAACCTAACCTAACCTAACCTAACCTAACCTAACCTAACCTAACCTAACCTAACCTAACCTAACCTAACCTAACCTAACCTAACCTAACCTAACCTAACCTAACCTAACCTAACCTAACCTAACCTAACCTAACCTAACCTAACCTAACCTAACCTAACCTAACCTAACCTAACCTAACCTAACCTAACCTAACCTAACCTAACCTAACCTAACCTAACCTAACCTAACCTAACCTAACCTAACCTAACCTAACCTAACCTAACCTAACCTAACCTAACCTAACCTAACCTAACCTAACCTAACCTAACCTAACCTAACCTAACCTAACCTAACCTAACCTAACCTAACCTAACCTAACCTAACCTAACCTAACCTAACCTAACCTAACCTAACCTAACCTAACCTAACCTAACCTAACCTAACCTAACCTAACCTAACCTAACCTAACCTAACCTAACCTAACCTAACCTAACCTAACCTAACCTAACCTAACCTAACCTAACCTAACCTAACCTAACCTAACCTAACCTAACCTAACCTAACCTAACCTAACCTAACCTAACCTAACCTAACCTAACCTAACCTAACCTAACCTAACCTAACCTAACCTAACCTAACCTAACCTAACCTAACCTAACCTAACCTAACCTAACCTAACCTAACCTAACCTAACCTAACCTAACCTAACCTAACCTAACCTAACCTAACCTAACCTAACCTAACCTAACCTAACCTAACCTAACCTAACCTAACCTAACCTAACCTAACCTAACCTAACCTAACCTAACCTAACCTAACCTAACCTAACCTAACCTAACCTAACCTAACCTAACCTAACCTAACCTAACCTAACCTAACCTAACCTAACCTAACCTAACCTAACCTAACCTAACCTAACCTAACCTAACCTAACCTAACCTAACCTAACCTAACCTAACCTAACCTAACCTAACCTAACCTAACCTAACCTAACCTAACCTAACCTAACCTAACCTAACCTAACCTAACCTAACCTAACCTAACCTAACCTAACCTAACCTAACCTAACCTAACCTAACCTAACCTAACCTAACCTAACCTAACCTAACCTAACCTAACCTAACCTAACCTAACCTAACCTAACCTAACCTAACCTAACCTAACCTAACCTAACCTAACCTAACCTAACCTAACCTAACCTAACCTAACCTAACCTAACCTAACCTAACCTAACCTAACCTAACCTAACCTAACCTAACCTAACCTAACCTAACCTAACCTAACCTAACCTAACCTAACCTAACCTAACCTAACCTAACCTAACCTAACCTAACCTAACCTAACCTAACCTAACCTAACCTAACCTAACCTAACCTAACCTAACCTAACCTAACCTAACCTAACCTAACCTAACCTAACCTAACCTAACCTAACCTAACCTAACCTAACCTAACCTAACCTAACCTAACCTAACCTAACCTAACCTAACCTAACCTAACCTAACCTAACCTAACCTAACCTAACCTAACCTAACCTAACCTAACCTAACCTAACCTAACCTAACCTAACCTAACCTAACCTAACCTAACCTAACCTAACCTAACCTAACCTAACCTAACCTAACCTAACCTAACCTAACCTAACCTAACCTAACCTAACCTAACCTAACCTAACCTAACCTAACCTAACCTAACCTAACCTAACCTAACCTAACCTAACCTAACCTAACCTAACCTAACCTAACCTAACCTAACCTAACCTAACCTAACCTAACCTAACCTAACCTAACCTAACCTAACCTAACCTAACCTAACCTAACCTAACCTAACCTAACCTAACCTAACCTAACCTAACCTAACCTAACCTAACCTAACCTAACCTAACCTAACCTAACCTAACCTAACCTAACCTAACCTAACCTAACCTAACCTAACCTAACCTAACCTAACCTAACCTAACCTAACCTAACCTAACCTAACCTAACCTAACCTAACCTAACCTAACCTAACCTAACCTAACCTAACCTAACCTAACCTAACCTAACCTAACCTAACCTAACCTAACCTAACCTAACCTAACCTAACCTAACCTAACCTAACCTAACCTAACCTAACCTAACCTAACCTAACCTAACCTAACCTAACCTAACCTAACCTAACCTAACCTAACCTAACCTAACCTAACCTAACCTAACCTAACCTAACCTAACCTAACCTAACCTAACCTAACCTAACCTAACCTAACCTAACCTAACCTAACCTAACCTAACCTAACCTAACCTAACCTAACCTAACCTAACCTAACCTAACCTAACCTAACCTAACCTAACCTAACCTAACCTAACCTAACCTAACCTAACCTAACCTAACCTAACCTAACCTAACCTAACCTAACCTAACCTAACCTAACCTAACCTAACCTAACCTAACCTAACCTAACCTAACCTAACCTAACCTAACCTAACCTAACCTAACCTAACCTAACCTAACCTAACCTAACCTAACCTAACCTAACCTAACCTAACCTAACCTAACCTAACCTAACCTAACCTAACCTAACCTAACCTAACCTAACCTAACCTAACCTAACCTAACCTAACCTAACCTAACCTAACCTAACCTAACCTAACCTAACCTAACCTAACCTAACCTAACCTAACCTAACCTAACCTAACCTAACCTAACCTAACCTAACCTAACCTAACCTAACCTAACCTAACCTAACCTAACCTAACCTAACCTAACCTAACCTAACCTAACCTAACCTAACCTAACCTAACCTAACCTAACCTAACCTAACCTAACCTAACCTAACCTAACCTAACCTAACCTAACCTAACCTAACCTAACCTAACCTAACCTAACCTAACCTAACCTAACCTAACCTAACCTAACCTAACCTAACCTAACCTAACCTAACCTAACCTAACCTAACCTAACCTAACCTAACCTAACCTAACCTAACCTAACCTAACCTAACCTAACCTAACCTAACCTAACCTAACCTAACCTAACCTAACCTAACCTAACCTAACCTAACCTAACCTAACCTAACCTAACCTAACCTAACCTAACCTAACCTAACCTAACCTAACCTAACCTAACCTAACCTAACCTAACCTAACCTAACCTAACCTAACCTAACCTAACCTAACCTAACCTAACCTAACCTAACCTAACCTAACCTAACCTAACCTAACCTAACCTAACCTAACCTAACCTAACCTAACCTAACCTAACCTAACCTAACCTAACCTAACCTAACCTAACCTAACCTAACCTAACCTAACCTAACCTAACCTAACCTAACCTAACCTAACCTAACCTAACCTAACCTAACCTAACCTAACCTAACCTAACCTAACCTAACCTAACCTAACCTAACCTAACCTAACCTAACCTAACCTAACCTAACCTAACCTAACCTAACCTAACCTAACCTAACCTAACCTAACCTAACCTAACCTAACCTAACCTAACCTAACCTAACCTAACCTAACCTAACCTAACCTAACCTAACCTAACCTAACCTAACCTAACCTAACCTAACCTAACCTAACCTAACCTAACCTAACCTAACCTAACCTAACCTAACCTAACCTAACCTAACCTAACCTAACCTAACCTAACCTAACCTAACCTAACCTAACCTAACCTAACCTAACCTAACCTAACCTAACCTAACCTAACCTAACCTAACCTAACCTAACCTAACCTAACCTAACCTAACCTAACCTAACCTAACCTAACCTAACCTAACCTAACCTAACCTAACCTAACCTAACCTAACCTAACCTAACCTAACCTAACCTAACCTAACCTAACCTAACCTAACCTAACCTAACCTAACCTAACCTAACCTAACCTAACCTAACCTAACCTAACCTAACCTAACCTAACCTAACCTAACCTAACCTAACCTAACCTAACCTAACCTAACCTAACCTAACCTAACCTAACCTAACCTAACCTAACCTAACCTAACCTAACCTAACCTAACCTAACCTAACCTAACCTAACCTAACCTAACCTAACCTAACCTAACCTAACCTAACCTAACCTAACCTAACCTAACCTAACCTAACCTAACCTAACCTAACCTAACCTAACCTAACCTAACCTAACCTAACCTAACCTAACCTAACCTAACCTAACCTAACCTAACCTAACCTAACCTAACCTAACCTAACCTAACCTAACCTAACCTAACCTAACCTAACCTAACCTAACCTAACCTAACCTAACCTAACCTAACCTAACCTAACCTAACCTAACCTAACCTAACCTAACCTAACCTAACCTAACCTAACCTAACCTAACCTAACCTAACCTAACCTAACCTAACCTAACCTAACCTAACCTAACCTAACCTAACCTAACCTAACCTAACCTAACCTAACCTAACCTAACCTAACCTAACCTAACCTAACCTAACCTAACCTAACCTAACCTAACCTAACCTAACCTAACCTAACCTAACCTAACCTAACCTAACCTAACCTAACCTAACCTAACCTAACCTAACCTAACCTAACCTAACCTAACCTAACCTAACCTAACCTAACCTAACCTAACCTAACCTAACCTAACCTAACCTAACCTAACCTAACCTAACCTAACCTAACCTAACCTAACCTAACCTAACCTAACCTAACCTAACCTAACCTAACCTAACCTAACCTAACCTAACCTAACCTAACCTAACCTAACCTAACCTAACCTAACCTAACCTAACCTAACCTAACCTAACCTAACCTAACCTAACCTAACCTAACCTAACCTAACCTAACCTAACCTAACCTAACCTAACCTAACCTAACCTAACCTAACCTAACCTAACCTAACCTAACCTAACCTAACCTAACCTAACCTAACCTAACCTAACCTAACCTAACCTAACCATAACCTAACCTAACCTAACCTAACCTAACCTAACCTAACCTAACCTAACCTAACCTAACCTAACCTAACCTAACCTAACCTAACCTAACCTAACCTAACCTAACCTAACCTAACCTAACCTAACCTAACCTAACCTAACCTAACCTAACCTAACCTAACCTAACCTAACCTAACCTAACCTACCTAACCTAACCTAACCTAACCTAACCTAACCTAACCTAACCTAACCTAACCTAACCTAACCTAACCTAACCTAACCTAACCTAACCTAACCTAACCTAACCTAACCTAACCTAACCTAACCTAACCTAACCTAACCTAACCTAACCTAACCTAACCTAACCTAACCTAACCTAACCTAACCTAACCTAACCTAACCTAACCTAACCTAACCTAACCTAACCTAACCTAACCTAACCTAACCTAACCTAACCTAACCTAACCTAACCTAACCTAACCTAACCTAACCTAACCTAACCTAACCTAACCTAACCTAACCTAACCTAACCTAACCTAACCTAACCTAACCTAACCTAACCTAACCTAACCTAACCTAACCTAACCTAACCTAACCTAACCTAACCTAACCTAACCTAACCTAACCTAACCTAACCTAACCTAACCTAACCTAACCTAACCTAACCTAACCTAACCTAACCTAACCTAACCTAACCTAACCTAACCTAACCTAACCTAACCTAACCTAACCTAACCTAACCTAACCTAACCTAACCTAACCTAACCTAACCTAACCTAACCTAACCTAACCTAACCTAACCTAACCTAACCTAACCTAACCTAACCTAACCTAACCTAACCTAACCTAACCTAACCTAACCTAACCTAACCTAACCTAACCTAACCTAACCTAACCTAACCTAACCTAACCTAACCTAACCTAACCTAACCTAACCTAACCTAACCTAACCTAACCTAACCTAACCTAACCTAACCTAACCTAACCTAACCTAACCTAACCTAACCTAACCTAACCTAACCTAACCTAACCTAACCTAACCTAACCTAACCTAACCTAACCTAACCTAACCTAACCTAACCTAACCTAACCTAACCTAACCTAACCTAACCTAACCTAACCTAACCTAACCTAACCTAACCTAACCTAACCTAACCTAACCTAACCTAACCTAACCTAACCTAACCTAACCTAACCTAACCTAACCTAACCTAACCTA